>CM053034.1:107742731-107763342 GCA_028564925.1 Lithobates sylvaticus | reverse complement strand
ATATATGCAGCCTGTGGGCTGAACGAAAAAAGATTGATCGGTGGGTATGCCCACCATTAGAATGCCTCCCTTCATCCACCCACTTCTAATGATGGGCATACATGCACTTTTTTTTTTAACTGTGGTGGAGTCACGCTGGAGTCACGGCTTTATGTATCATGGGAGCAAACGCTGTTGCTGTCAAGATAAATAAATCTGCGCTGCAGCTGAATGACATACCTGCTAAGCAAATGATGGTTAACAATAAAACAAAGTAACATTACAGTATAACAGTAAGACATACCATACCTGCAATATAGATACAAAAAAAACATAGTAAAAAAATAATTTTTTTTAACGCAACCTGTGCCTAAAATATATATATGCCGAAGCATGGGGGCATCCATCCGCAAAAGTTAGGAGCAAATCGTTCCTCCGCCCCTGCTGCCCCCTGCTTCGGCATATATGCTCTTTTTTTAACTGTGGTGTTGAAATCACCTCAGACAGCGATGGAGTCATGACTTTATGTATTGTGGGAGCAAACATTGCTGCTGTCAAGATAAATAAATCCGCGATGCAGCTGAATGGCGTACCTAAAAACAAAAAAATGGTTAACAATGAAACACAACAAAACACAATAAAACACAATAAAACATTGCAGAATAGAATACAGTAAAAAAAAAAGAGCAGAACAATAGAGAGACAATAGAGAGAGAGAGAGAACAATAAAATGACAACTCTTTTTGTTTTTTTTGTTTTATATTTTTTTGTGTTTATTTTTTATTTTTTTTACACTTTTATTTGTAACTGTATCTGTAATGGTTCGGTGCCAGGTTCGGGTCTCTCAAAATGCAATGGCATCTTGGGAGACCCTGTGAAAGTGTGCCTAGTCTGTGCAATGCTGTACCCTATGCTAAAACTACACTAGTGTATGGTAGCGTTCAAAACATTCACCAATGCAAAGACCAGGATTGTTAGGACAGCGGAGACAATAATAATGGGTGTCACGCCTATATACGCACTTTCTGTAGACACAACATTTTCTTTGGGGGGGTCGTTGGGTAGGGGTACTCCGGAGGACATATGGAAAATTCCTCTCATGCAGCCGGCTTACTGCATTTGGTTGGGGATGGTGAGGTGGATCACCGTCTGGATACAGAAGGGCTCTGATGATCTCTTCCTGGAATTTAAGGAAGGATCCAGTCTGTCCTGAAGCTCTGTATAGCACATGAGCATTCAGCAAAGCCCATTAAAATAAATAAACAGACACTTTCTTGTACCGGCGTCTGGCCTTACGGGCAACTAGGTACGGCGCCAAAAAACTGGTCGTTGAGGTCCACCCCTTCCATATTTTGGTTATATTTGCCATAGTAATTTGGAACATCGTGTCTGTATAAAGGGAGGTAAGAACGAAAACGTAACAACGAAAACATTTTTATTATCCCTCCACTTCATAGCGAGCAAGTTATTACACAAGCAGGCTCTCTCCCCCAGCCTAATGCCCCGTACACACGGTTGGAAAATCCGACCACAAAATCCATCAGATTTTTTCCGACGGATTTTGTCCGACACTGGTGTTGCATACACACGGTCGGACAAAGTTGTCGGAAAATCCGATCATTCTGAACGTGGTGACGTTTGTTGCCTACGACTGGACTACGTAGAGGCTAGTAGCCAATAGCTTGGGTCTTGTAATGTGATCTGAGCATGCGTGGCACTTTGTTCGTCGGAATTCGCTACACACAATCGGAAAAAGTCCGATAGGACTTTGTTGTCGGAAAATTTGAGAGCAGGAGATAAAACTTTGTCCGTCGGAAAATCCGACGGAAAAAGTCCCATGGAGCCTACACACGGTCGGAATTTCCGACAACATTGTCCGATAGGACATTTTCCGTCGGAAAATCCGACCGTGTGTATGGGGCATAAGACGGGAATCTAAAAGCCGCTGGGGAAAGCCACATACTCCAATCTGATGATCAAACAAGTGACTAAAAATTGGCACGCTCGTGTAATAATTGTCCACGTACAAGTGGTACCCCTTTCCGAATAAGGATGAGCCGAACACGCCCCTGTTAGTTTTGCACCAGAACCTGCGAACGGACCGAAAATTTGCGCAAACTTTAGAACCCCATTAAAGTCTATGGGACTCGAACGTTCAAAATCAAAAGTGCTAATTTTAAAGGCTAATATGCAAGTTATTGTCCTAAAAAGGGTTTGGGATCCTGGGTCCTGCCCAAGGGGACATGTATCAATGCAATTTTTTTTTTTACAAAACTGCCATTTTTTCGGGAGCACTGATTTTAATGACGCTTACAGTGAAAAAAAAGTGAAATATTCCTTTAAATATCGTGCCTGGGGGGTGTCTATAGTATGTCTGTGAAGTGGCACGTGTTTCCCGTGTTTAGAACAGTCCCTGCATAAAATGACATTTCTAACGGGAAAAAAGTCATTTCAAACTGCTTGCGGTTTTAATGTAATGTCTGGTCCCGGCAATATGGATGAAAATCATTGAGAAAAATGGCATGGGTACCCCCCCCCCCCCCTGCCCCCCCCCCCCCCGCCCAAATTAAAAAAAAGGAAAGGCGTGGGGCCCCCAGCCCTATATACTCTGAACAGCAGTATACAGGCGGTGCAAACAAGACAGGGACTGTGTAGGTTTGTTGTTAAGTAGAATCTTTTTGTAATTTTGAACTGGTACATTTTTAAAGTGTAGCTCCAAATCTATTTTTAAGCTTTTTTGAAAACATAGGGAAGGGTTATCACCCCTGTAACATTTTTTTTGCTGTCTGTGCACCTCTTCAGAAGATTTCACCTCACTTTCTGTCCCAATGACAAATGTTTTTTTGAAAATTTGGGTTTTTTAGTAAAACAAGGATTGGGATAAAGCATCAGTGAATAGGAGACACGTTTTTCCCATATAAACTCTTACAGGAGAGAATTTCCCTTCCTAGGGGTAGATTTCGTCTCACTTCCTGTTGTCTCCTTCCGTTTGCAAGTAGGAGACGTTTGTAAGTTGGATGTTTGAAAGTAGGGGCCTGCCCTATATGCTCTGCAGAAATTTGGGCCTAAGGTGTTGGTGTTGCCACAACACTGTATGCCCTCAAAGTGACTCTTGGTGGGCGCTGGAACGCCCTGCTGTGAACTATTATATCAAGAATTGTAATTACATGTCATTGTTGAACAGTAGTAGAAAAATTGGGCCTTTGGTGGTGGTGGTGGTGGTGCTGGTGCCACAACACTGTAAGTCCTCACAGTTACTCTTGGTGGGCGCTGGAATGGGCCCTGCTTTGAAATATTATATCAAGAATTGTAATTACATGCACCTGTTGAACAGGGGCAGAACAATTGGGCCTTTGGTGGTGGTATTGCCACATAACTGTAAGCCCTCACCGTTACTCTTGGTGGGCCCAGGAATGGGCCCTGCTGTGAAATATTATATCAAGAATTGTAATTACATGCCATTGTTGAACAGTGGTAGAAAAATTGGGCCTTTGGTGCTGGTGCCACAACACTGTAAGTCCTCACAGTTACTCTTGGTGGGCGCTGGAACGGGCCCTGCTGTGAATTATTATATCAAGAATTGTAATTACATGAACCTGCTGAACAGGGGCAGAAAAATGTGACCTTTGGTGGTGGTGGTGTTGCCACATAACTGTAAGTCCTCACAGTTACTCTTGGTGGGCGCAGGAATGGGCCCTGCTGTGAAATATTAGATCAAGAATTGTAATTACATGCCATTGTTGAAACAGTGGTAGAAAAATTGGGCCTTTGGTGGTGGTGCTGGTGCCACAACACTGTAATCCTCACAGTTACTCTTGGTGAGCGCTGGAACGGGCCCTGCTGTGAAATATTATATCAAGAATTGTAATTACAGGCACCTGTTGAACAGAGGCAGACAATTTGGGCCTTAGACACTGGTGACCCAACACTGCAACACCTCACAGAAACTCTAGTTGGAGCAAAGGAATGAGCCCTGATGCAAAGTATTGCATCAAAATTGTAATTACACGCCCCTGTTAAAGGGGCTGAAAAATTGGGCCCTGGTGCACAAAAAACAACTTTCAAAAAAAAACAGGGGCTGAAAAAATTTGGGCCTGTCACATCAGCATCAGGTGCTCTTTAGCTGGTGGTGATCCAAGACTGATTTATTTTTATGAAGGTCAGTCGAATGAGTCCTGTAATTGCCCCTGTTAAACAGGGGCTGAAAAATTGGGCCTTAGGCACTGGTGCTGGTGCCACAACACTGCAACCACTCACAAATATTGTAGTTGAGCGCAGCAACACTGCAACACCTCACAGAAACTCTAGTTGGAGCGCAGGAATGAGCCCTGATGCAAAGTATCGCATCAAAAATTGTAATTACACGCCCCTGTTAAACAGGGGCTGAAAAATTGGGCCTTAACCACTGGTGGCGACGCCCAGAACCAAAAATGTTCTTTCAAGCTTTCACCCTAATCATTGAGGAGGAAGAGGATAGTCACTCAGCATAACAGGATAGTCACTCAGCATAGGCAGTCTTGAATGGATCTGACATTTCAAAAAAAATTATTCTGTCACATCAGCATCAGGTGCTCTTTAGCTGGTGGTGATCCAAGACTGATTTATTTTTATGAAGGTCAGTCGATCAACTCGAGTCCGTGGACAGGCGCACCCTGTGATCGGTTACAATCCCTCCAGCAGCACTGAATGTGCGTTCTGAAAAAACGCTGGATGCAGGACAGGCCAGTAGCTCAATTACATACTGTGCAAGCTCTGGCCAGTGATCCATCCTCAAGACCCAGTAACCCAGAGGATTTTTGGTGGGAAAGGTGTCCAAGTCTGACCTTGCCCCTAGGTATTCCTGGACCATGTAAATCAGACGCTGGCGATGGTTGCTGGAACTGATCATACCTTGGGGCTGCGGACTAAAAAATTGTCTGAAGGCATCGGTCAGACGGCCACCTTCTCCACCGCTCCTTCTGTGACTGACCGAAGCCTCAGCAACACGTTGTCCAGGACCAGGAATTTGGAACCTCCCAGTCTCTGGGAACGCGTTGCACAGACCTTTCTGCAAGGCCTCCCGAAGATGTTTCATCCTCTGCTCCCTCTGCGACGGCAAGATAAGGTCCACAACCTTACCCTTGTAACATGCATCAAGGAGGGTTGCCAGCCAGTAATGATCCCCCTCCTTGATCCGACGAATACGAGGATCCTTCCGCAGGCTTTGCAGGATCAGGGAGGCCATGCAGCGTAGGTTAGCTGAGGCATTCGGTCCGGAGTCCTCTGAGTCACTAAGGATGACATGATCCGCAGCCACCTCCTCCCAGCCATGTACAAGTCCACGGGTTTCTTGGGACTGTGAATGATCCCTAAAAAAGACTGCTGCTGATGCTGAGTGCCAGGCTCCACCTCCATGCTGACACAATCCTACTACTCCTCCATCTCCTCTTCCTGTGTGATCGGCAGGCCAGAAGGGACACTGTCTGGTT
Source organism: Lithobates sylvaticus (assembly GCA_028564925.1). NCBI lineage: Eukaryota > Metazoa > Chordata > Amphibia > Anura > Ranidae > Lithobates > Lithobates sylvaticus. Next base: position 107,757,895 of record CM053034.1, on the reverse strand, counting down.
AAAGGGGGCCTTGAGAGTTAAGGAAGTCCTCCTCTTCCTGCCTCTGTTCTGCCTCAAGTGCCCTGTCCATTATCCCACGCAGCGTGTGCTCCAACAGGTTGTACAAGAGGGACAGTGTTACTGATGCATGCACTGTCACTGCTCACCATCCTCATGGCCTCCTCAAATGGTGACAGGACAGTGCATGCATCCATGATCATGGCCCACTGGCGTGGGGAAAAAAAAAAAAACAAGCTCCCCTGACCCTGTCCTGGTGCCGTAGTCACACAGGTATTCATTGATGGCCCTCTGCTCCATGTGCAGCCGCTGCAGCAAGGCCAATGTTGAGTTCCACCTGGTGGGCATGTCACAGATTAGGTGGTTCTTGGGCAGGTTAAATTCCTTTTGGAGGTCAGCCAGCCGAGCACTGGCATTATATGACCGGCGGAAATGCACACAGACTTTCCTGGCCTGCCTCAGGACATCCTGTAAGCCCGGGTACCTGCCCAAGAACCGCTGCACCACCAAGTTAAGGACGTGAGCCACACAGGGCACATGGGTCAGTTGTCCCTGTCGGAGGGCGGAGAGGAGGTTGGTGCCATTGTCGCAAACCACCATTCCTGGCTTAAGTTGGCATGGCGTCAACCACCTCTCAGCCTGCCCCTGCAGAGCTGACAGAACCTCTGCCCCAGTGTGGCTCCTCTCCCCCAAGCAAACCAGCGCAAGCACTGCATGGCATCTTTTTGCCTGCATACTTGCGTAGCCACTTGAACGCCTATGGAGCACTGCTGGTTCTGAGCAAAAAGCACAGGAAGAGGCCATGGAGGAAGAAGAAGAGGAGGGTGGAGGAGAGAGGTGTGTCAGAATCACCAGTAGTAGCATTTTGGGGGCGTCGTGGAGGAACAAGCTTCAACACTACTGCACCTTGTCCTGCATCCTTCCCAGCTGCCAGAAGAGTCACCCAATGCGCCGTGAAAGATAGAAAACGTCCCTGTCCATGCCTGCTGGACCATGAGTCAGCGGTAATATGCACCTTACCGCTTACCTCCCTGTCCAGCGAGGCCAAGACTTTGCCTTCCACATGCGGGTAGAGAGCCGGAATCGCCTTCCGTGAGAAAAAGTGGCGTTTGGGAACCTGCCACTGAGGAACTGCACATTCCACAAACTCACGGAAGGGGGCAGAGTCTACCAACTGAAAAGGCAGCAGTTGAAGTGCTAGAAATTTAGCCAAGCTAGCATTCAACCACTGGGCATGTGGATGGCTGGGAGTGAACTTCTTTTGAGGATACAGCAGCTGGGGCAGGGAAATTTTCCTGGTACAATCGGACGTCGGTGTACCGATAGCAGATTGCCCGCAAGTACTTGGCTGTGACACACCTAATTCTACACCTTCATTCCTCTCAGTGCAGGTTTCCGAGAGGACTTAAGGTATAGTGGGGTTGGAGATCCCAGCTGATGAGGAGAAAGGAGAGGTCTGCTTTGTTCTTTGGTGTGGGTCTTTTAGGTACGCTTGCCAACGAACTGCATGGCAGGTCGACATATGTCTGGTCACGCATATGGTCCCAAGTGGCTGATGTTTTGGCCACGCGAGATACGCTTGAGACATATGTTGCAAAAAGCAGCAGTGCGATCTAATGCACTCGTCTATAAAAAAGGCCCACACCAAAGAAATTTTGGAATAATGCGCAGAGGCAGCGCCCTGCACATGCGCAGCTGTGCGGTGTGATGCAGTCGGTGTGCTGCCCTTAAGCTGGCCCCTGGAGGGCATCCTGCCTCGTTGGAGATGTGCCTTCTTCTCCTCCTCCTCTCTCCTATCAGGCGCCCATGTGGAGTCAGTGACCTCATCATCCCCTCCCTCCTCATCACTGGAGCAAACCTGACAGTATGCTGCAGCTGGGGGAACATGTCTGCCAGATTGCTGTCCTTCTTGGGCATCCCCTCTCTCTGGGCTCACGTTACTGCCTTCCTCTAGCTGGGTATCATTATCAGAGCCTTCAAAACGCTGGGCATCCTCATGGAGCATGTACCCAACACTGTGCTCAAACAGGAGGACATGGTGGGGCCAGGGAAGGAGTTACTGATGCCATTGAGCCTAGGGAAGAGTCCGCATTGGCAGCTGCTTTGCCAGTACCCTGAGCCTGGGTGAGAGAGGATGAGGAGGATGAGGACGGCTTGGTCATCCACTCTACCATGTCCTCTGCATGTTGCGGCTCAACACGTCCAGCTGCCGAAAAAAAGGACGAGCGTGTCCCATGGCCACGTGCTGATGAGGATGCACCGTGTCCACGACCAGCACTGTTGCCTCTAGACACAGAGCCTGCTTGCCCTCTTTTATTGCCTCGTGACTGTCTGCCGCTCCTTGTTGGCCTTCCAGACATACTAATGGCCTGCAGGGAGATGTAGCTGCACAAAGCTGGGACGTACTGATATACTGCAGCTAGCAGAATCAACTGCCTGCCTGTAGTATTATTATTATCAGAACACCAGCAATTGGGGTAGCTTTAGGATTAGCAGAACACCAGCAATTGGGGTAGCTTCGGGCGTACACTGTGCAGATGGCACAATACGCTGACTGTAATTGCTACAGCTGACTGCAGATAGGATGTACAGAACAACAGCAATTTGGGGTAGCTTCAGGCGTGTACACACTGTGCAGATGGCACAATACACCCACTGTATTTGCAACAGCTGCCTACGGATAGGATGCGCAGAACAGCAGCAACTGGGGTAGCTTCAGGCGTGTACACTGTGCAGTTGGCACAATACACCCACTGTATTTGCAACAGCTGCCTACGGATAGGATGAGCAGAACAACAGCAATTGGGGTAGCTTCAGGCGTGTACACTGTGCAGTTGGCACAAGACACCCACTGTATTTGCAACAGCTGCCTACGGATAGGATGCGTAGAATAGCAATTGGGGTAGCTTCAGGCGTGTACACTGTGCAGTTGGCCCAATACACCCACTGTATTTGCAACAGCTGCCTACGCATAGGATGCGCAGAACAACAGCAATTGGGGTAGCTTCAGGCGTGTACACTGTGCAGTTGGCACAATACACCCACTGTATTTGCAACAGCTCCCTACGGATAGGATGCGCAGAACAACAGCAATTGGGGTAGCCTCAGGCGTGTACACTGTGCAGTTGGCACAATACACCCACTGTATTTGCAACAGCTGCCTATGGATAGGATTCGCAGAACAACATCAATTGGGGTAGCTTCAGGAATGTACACTGTGCAGATGGCACAATACACAAACTGTATTTGCAACAGCTGCCTACGGATAGGATGCGCAGAACAACAGCAATTGGGGTAGCTTCAGGTGTACACTGTGCAGATGGCACAATACGCCGACTGTAATTGCTACAGCTGTCTGTGAATAGGATTAGCAGAACACCAGCAATTGGGGTAGCTTCAGGCGTACACTGTGCAGATGGCACAATACGCCCACTGTAATTGCTACAGCTGACTGCAGATAGGATGTACAGAACAACAGCAATTTGGTGTAGCTTCAGGCGTGTACACTGTGCAGATGGCACAATACACCCACTGTATTTGCAACAGCTGCCTACGGATAGGATGCGCATAACAACAGCAACTGGGGTAGCTTCAGGCGTGTACACTGTGCAGTTGGCACAATACACCCACTGTATTTGCAACAGCTGCCTACGGATAGGATGAGCAGAACAACAGCAATTGGGGTAGCTTCAGGCGTGTACACTGTGCAGTTGGCACAATAGACCCACTGTATTTGCAACAGCTGCCTACGGATAGGATGCGTAGAACAACAGCAATTGGGGTAGCTTCAGGCGTGTACACTGTGCAGTTGGCACAATACACCCACTGTATTTGCAACAGCTGCCTACGGATAGGATGCGCAGAACAACAGCAATTGGGGTAGCTTCAGGCGTGTACACTGTGCAGATGGCACAATACACCCACTGTATTTGCAACAGCTGCCTACGGATAGGATCAATGAACGACCAACATGTTTCGCCAAACATTGGCTTCTAAAGGGGTCACTAGGAGAATTCGTACCCGGATCTAATAATGTGAAAAGGAATATTTAGAAATATAATTGAAAAAACAAACAAACATGGCATATTTGAGCAATATTTACACTGACGGACAAAATTGGCTAACTCTCACCCAAATATTCCCCCCAAGGGACCCCAAAATGACAAAACTAACATGCAACACATACCGTTAGACCCTCAGCCAAACCAAATCAGCACCAATGGGTTACATGACTGTCCATCAGCGCTGTCTGTCTTATGACACATCGTGTTTCTTTAGCCGCAGTTCACTCCACATCCTCTGTGTGGCCCGTTTCTATTGGCTCAAGCTTCTCCCCTGATGCGCGCGCTGTGGTTGCGCACGCATCCGGCATGATGCACTATGGGGATTGTAGGCCAGCACGGCGCAGCCGCGCTCGCGCATGCGCCTGAGGCACTGTCTGCTCGCCACCTGATCGCAAGTGATTGCGATCAGGTGTGGGGGGCGTACAAATACCTGCACATCCACACCATTTGGTGTGGGTCCCGGAGGCGCCAGCATACCTGTCTGTTTGCTACACAAGGTCAGTGTTTATCATCTCAACCTGCTTTTGTTTCTTCAATTCCTTTTTCTTATATATTATTGATTTGGTACTGCTTTTTATACAGAAAGCTCTATTCACGTCTACTTTTGGACTGGTCAATCTCTGCCTGGCGAACAAGATATTAACACACTTTAAAGGCTTTGCCTTAATTGCCTACTTCCCTGCCTGTCCTGGCCGGACGAGTAAGTAAATTCACCAGACCCAAGCCCTTTATGCCTTGCATACTTTACCTTATTATCCATCTATTATCCAAGCATTGTCTTTGTCTTTTCCTCCTTCCCCTTTTCAGAATACTCCATAAGAACAATCTTGAGCATTCATACATATGTTCTGGCGCCTCCAATATGTGCTAATTATTATTTTTTGGTAAGTATCTTCCTTTATATTTTTGGCTCATATTGCCAAGGGCTGCTGTTTTAATATTAAACCAGCCCAAACCGTATCTTCATAATACAATTCCACTATCTCTTACCAGGTTTTATGTACGCCCCCTGCAAAGCTCAGTCTGCCTGGTGTCCATGTTTGACCCTGTCATTGGTGCTGATTTGGTTTGGCTGAGGGTCTAACGGTATGTGTCACATGTTAGTTTTGTCATTTTGGGGTCCCTTGGGGGGAATATTTGGGTGAGAGTTAGCCAATTTTGTCCGTCAGTGTAAATATTGCTCAAATATGCCATGTTTGTTTGTTTTTTCAATTATATTTCTAAATATTCCTTTTCACATTATTAGATCCGGGTACGAATTCTCCTAGTGACCCTGAAGAAGCCAATTCACGAGTATTTATCTTGATTACATCAGTACCGTTACAGTCCCCTTTGTCTATCCCCCCCTTCCCCATTTACCAGCAATTGGGGTAGCTTCAGGCGTGTACACTGTGCAGTTGGCACAATACACCCACTGTATTTGCAACAGCTCCCTATGGATAGGATGCGCAGAACAACAGCAATTGGGGTAGCTTCAGGCGTGTACACTGTGCAGTTGGCACAATACACCCACTGTATTTGCAACAGCTGCCTATGGATAGGATTCGCAGAACAACATCAATTGGGGTAGCTTCAGGAATGTACACTGTGCAGATGGCACAATACACAAACTGTATTTGCAACAGCTGCCTACGGATAGGATGCGCAGAAAAGCAGCAATTGGGGTAGCTTCAGGCGTGTACACTGTGCAGATGGCACAATACACCCACTGTATTTGCAACAGCTGCCTACTGATAGGATGCGCAGACCAACAGCAATTGGGGTAGCTTCAGGTGTACACTGTGCAGATGGCCCAATACACCCACTGTATTTGCAACAGCTGCCTACGGATAGGATGTGCAGACCAACAGCAATTGGGGTAGCTTCAGGTGTACACTGTGCAGATGGCACAATGCACTCACTGTATTTGCAACAGCTTCAAAATGAAATAAAATCACACTGTCTCTCTGTGTATCTCTCTCCGCCGCCGCAACACACTACACAAGGCCGCCGCGCAGGCTTCCTTATATAGTGTGGGGCGTGTACTTAACCCCCTGAGCCATAATTGGCCAAAGCCACCCTGGCTTTGGCCAATTACGGCTCTCCGTTTTTTCCGCGCTGTGATTGGCCAAAGCATGAGGGTCATAGGCATGCTTGGCCAATCATCAGCCAGCAATGCACTGTGATGCCGCAGTGAATTATGGGCCGTGACGCACCACTCGAATTTGGCGCGAACGGACCATAATGTTCGAAATTCGCCGAACGGGCGAACAGACGATGTTCGAGTCGAACATGGGTTTGACTCGAACACGAAGCTCATCCCTAGTAGTCAGGGCAGTTTGTCGACTCTACGTGACTGTCTTTTCCCTCGTAAACCATAAAACTACATGTATAGCCTGTGGCCCTGTCACAGAGCTTATACATCTTGACCCCGTATCTGGCACGCTTGCTGGTAAGGTACTGTTTGAATGACAAGCAGCCAGAAAACTTAATCAGGGACTCATCAACGCAGACAACTTGATGGGGAGTAAACAAGTCTGCAAAACATTGGTTGAAGTGGTTTACGAGGGGCCGAATTTTGTAGAGCCGATCATATTCAGGGTCTCCACGAGGACGACAGAGTTCATTTGGGTGGTGCGTTACTGCGTCGCCCGTTCCCCATTGAAAACGTCATCTGTGACGAAACAACGTATGGGAAGGCACGCAGTGACGCCACCACGTAGATCGTGAACGGGGGACGGGTTTACACTGACCGGCCGGCAGTTGGATGTCCCTGAGTGGAGCGGAGGTTGTGGAGGTCCCTCTTTCCCTTTGAGCGGTTGTTCCTGATCCGATCGGCCCTATCAGACATCTTTTATCTGGGAAATTGCAGGCTTCATATGCAGTGCTCGTTATATTTAGCCATCCGGTAAGCGGCAAATTCAAAAGGTGGAGGGGATCGCACAGAACTCTTACATGTCACAGTGGAATTTTTAAGATCTGTCACAGTGGTGTTTTATTTGCTACAAATTACAAGTCTGCAGACTACATTGAACCAGGTTTTTTGTACTAAAGAAGACATATGATCAGGACTAATGAAGTCCTCACTGGACTCTATTTATCAGAAATAGTGTGTTCTTTCATGGCCACGCTACATATGCACTTATCCCCTCTTTTTTTTGGACATTAATTATTTGGTTATTTGTGTTTCCCTTTTTATTTAGTTGTATTTAGTTTCTATTGGCGCAGCTTTACCCATTTGTATGTTATTATGTGTGAGTATCCCACCTCTAGCAGCAGCCTTTTAGGTTAGGATTTTATTTTCTCCCCATTTTGGTTTAAAATAATTTTTTATTAGCGCGGTCTATTTATTTTCATTCGACAGAGTTCATTGTTGTTGAAGTGCATGAACCGCAAAATCTGCATGTATCGTGCCCTGGCCATGGAAGCAGAGAACATGGGCATATGGTACATTGGCTCAGTGGACCAATATGAACGCAACATACCCATTTTAACTATGCCCATGTCGAGGCATAGGCTCAGAAAGTTCTTAAATTCGGACACCGTAATTGGTCTCCAATCTCTGGCAAGGGAGGACTGGGGATTAGCGGCGATGTATTGACCAGCATACAAATTGCTTTGGTCCACATTAGATCTATAGAGTTCTTTGGTAAAAAACAGAGAATGAAAATCAAGTGACGTAAAATAAACTGTTTCCACCTGAATGCAGGGTTGGCCAGTGAATGGGGGAAGTACGGGTGCTGCAGAAGTGGTGTGTTCCCATTTAGGATTGGCAAATGCAGCAGGAAGGGCACTATGGGCACGAAGGGCCTGTCTTTGTCTTCTTGGTGGCAGCGGTACACTACTTATGCTTGCCAGCTTGAACTGCACTTATGGGACTCGCCATATCACCACGTGTTACTGCAGTGCTGGATGTACGACCAGGGTGCACTAGGCCGCTGGTGCTTGCCAGTTCACCAGAAGGGATAGCAGCACTAGTACTTCTCTGCTCCATGCGAGACCCGCGGTTCTTGCATCTCAGCAACAGAAGAAGAAGATTGGGGTCTGGTATGCCTGACCTTGGTAGGGACCACAACTCCGTCGTCAGAGCTATCTGTCATGGAGCCGCTGTCCTCTACAGGATCGTATTTTGAGCCTGAATCTGACAGATGAGTGACTTCCTCTTCACTATCTGTCATGCTCAGAAACGTGTAGGCCTCTTCACTACTGTACCTTCGATTTGCCATTTTTGGCTCTAAATTTACTGGTACAGTAGTGAGACTCACAGGTAAAAAAGCTCCTGACTGGCGATCTGCAAGTGGTTAAGTATATGCATTCTGTGAACAGACACTGTGTTTCTGCGCATTGTCAGTGGTACTTCTTTTTATTCTTTTATTTTTTTTTCCATTCAAAAAGGTTTATTGAAGGTAAGGCACAGTACATGTGATCACATAACTTGAAGACAGGTACAATCCTGTCCGTACATTTTCATTGTGTTAGTAATCTATAGTGTAACCAGGAACATACAAAATAGAGGTCAGAATCACATTAAAAACAAGCTATGAACAACCTAAAGAAAGCTTTTTGTTATGACATTCGAGACTCATATCACACATTTATTTCTCAAAATGATCGCATTATAATTACCTTCTTTATCAGCATTATGATGGCAGGTGAGATTGAAACAGGTGACATATAATGTCGGGTAATATAGATGAGTAGGGATGAGCCGAACACCCCCCCGTTCAGCTCGCACCAGAACCCGCGAACGGACCTAAAGTCCCTGCGAGCTTTAGAACCCTATTAGTTATAATGGATGCGAACGTTCGAAATTAAAAGTGCTCATTTTAAAGGCTAATATGCATGTTAATGTCATAAAAAGTGTTTGGGGACCTGGGTCCTGCCCCAGGGGACATGTATCAATGCAAATTTTTTTTAAAAAAACGGCCGTTTTTTCAGGAGCAGTGATTTTAATAATGCTTAAATTGAAACAATAAAAGTGTAATATTCCTTTAAATTTCGTACCTGGGGGGGTGTCTATAGTATGCCTGTGAAGGGGCGCATGTTTCCCGTGTTTAGAACTGTCTCTGCGCAAAGTGTCATTTTTGAAAGTAAAAAAGCTATTTAAAATCACTCGCGGCTAATGTTAATTCACGGCTCCCGTAACACAGAGAACAGTGATTCATTGAAACTCATTCATAAAAAAAAGTCATTGATAAAAAATAAAAAAAATGAAAAAAAAAAAGCGTAGGGGTCCCCCCAAATTCAATAACCAGGCCCTTCAGGTCTGGGATGGATATTAAGGGGGATCCCAGCCAAAAAAAAATGGCGTAGGGTCCCCCTCAAAATCCATACCAGACCCTTGAGGTCTGGTATGGATTTTAAGGGGAACCCTAGCCAAAAAAAATGGCGTGGGGTCCCCCTCAAAATCCATACCAGACCCTTATCCGAGCACGCAACCTGGCAGGCCGCAGGAAAAGAGGGGGGGACGAGAGCGGCCCCCCCTCTCGCCTGAACCGTACCAGGCCACATGCCCTCAACATTGGGAGGATGCTTTGGGGGTCTAAGACCCCTAAAGCACCTTGTCCCCATGTTGATGAGGACAAGGGCCTCTTCCCCACAACCGTGCCCGGTGGTTGTGGGGGTCTGCGGGCAGGGGGCTTATCGGAATCTGGAAGCCCCCTTTAACAAGGGGACCCCCAGATCCCGGCCCCCCCCTGTGTGAAATGGTAAGGGGGTACAAAAGTACCCCTACCATTTCACCAAAAAAGTGGCAAAAATGGTAAAAATGACAGGAGACAGTCTTTGACAATTCCTTTATTAAAATCTTCTTTCTTCTTTCTTCATCCTTCGGTTTCTTCATCTTCTCCTTCCTTCATCTTCTTCCATCTTCTTCTTCCATTGTCTTCTTCCTCCGATCCGCTTCTTCTTGCGCTGGTCTTCTCGTCCTTCTCGTCCGGCATCTTCTTCACCGACGCCGACGGAAGAAGATGCCGGACGAGAAGGACGAGAAGACCAGCGCAAGAAGAAGCGGATCGGAGGAAGAAGAAAATGGAAGAAGAAGATGGAAGAAGATGAAGGAAGGAGAAGATGAAGAAACCGAAGGATGAAGAAAGAAGATTTTAATAAAGGAATTGTCAAAGACTGTCTCCTGTCATTTTTACCATTTTTGCCACTTTTTTGGTGAAATGGTAGGGGTACTTTTGTACCCCCTTACCATTTCACACAGGGGGGGGGGCGGGATCTGGGGGTCCCCTTGTTAAAGGGGGCTTCCAGATTCCGATAAGCCCCCCGCCCGCAGACCCCCACAACCACCGGGCACGGTTGTGGGGAAGAGGCCCTTGTCCTCATCAACATGGGGACAAGGTGCTTTAGGGGTCTTAGACCCCCAAAGCATCCTCCCAATGTTGAGGGCATGTGGCCTGGTACGGTTCAGGCGAGAGGGGGGGCGCTCTCGTCCCCCCCTCTTTTCCTGCGGCCTGCCAGGTTGCGTGCTCGGATAAGGGTCTTGTATGGATTTTGAGGGGGACCCCACGCCATTTTTTTTGGCTAGGGTTCCCCTTAAAATCCATACCAGACCTCAAGGGTCTGGTATGGATTTTGAGGGGGACCCTACGCCATTTTTTTTTTGGCTGGGGTCCCCCTTAATATCCATCCCAGACCTGAAGGGCCTGGTTATTGAATTTGGGGGGACCCCTACGCTTTTTTTTTTGTTTTTTATTAATGAATGACAGTTCTCTGTGTTACAGGAGCCATCAATTCATTAGCCGCGAGTGATTTTAAATAGCTTTTTTCCTGCAAAAATTACACTTTTTTGCAGGGAAAGTTCTAAGCACAGGAAACCTGCCCCCTTCACAGGCCACCTATAGACACCCCCCAGATGTGATACTGCAATGCTGTTCTAACAGCATGCACACACATATCCCCAGAAATAGAGCACATATTGTTGTCAGCAGTCAGCAGCACACTGACACGCTGACACTGACTGAAACATAATATGCGAGGCCGCCGGCGCGGCGGCCTCTTATACCGTGGGGCGTGTACTAAAGCCCCTGAGCTATAATTGGCTACAGGCATCCTGCCTGTAGCCAATTATGGCTCTCCTCGCTGCCGGCGCTGTGATTGGCCAAGCATGCGGGGTCACAGTGCATGCTTGGCCAATCATCAGCCAGCATTGCACTGCGCGGGCCGCAATGCATTGCGGGGCCGCTCGCATCACACGAATTTGATGCGAGCGGCCCCAATAGTTCTGGGCTCGCCGAGCGAGCGAACACCCGGTGCTCGATTCGAACATGGGTTCGAATCGAACACCGGGCTCATCCTTATAGATGAGTATAGGTAAAAGTGAGAAAAGAAGAGAGTCTAGTCAGAGATATAGAACAAAAAAGGAAAAGAAAGAGGGTTGGTAGCTATAAGTAGTAGCTCAAGTATTGGAAAGCATCTCAGTTATATCTGTAATTCAGTGCACTATCTAAGCCATTGCGGGATGGCCATTTGGTTTGTAGACCTCCCCAGAATTGGGGGACTATCCTTCAGCCAGGGTTAGGTGGATTAAGTGTTTCGTATTCTCCAGAGAATCTAAAAGCGACCCAAGGGGACCAGGTTTTGTGGTAGTTATCCACGTCATCGTTGGACTGAGCCCGTGTCTCCTCCATGTTACATATGTCCACAATCCTATGGAGCCATTCTTTAATGGAGGGAACCATGGTAGATTTCCAATATAATGGTATGAACGATTTAGCTGCGTTAAGCAAATCTTTGAACAGGGATTTCTTGTATTTGGAGAGTGAGAAGTCGGTAACATGTAGGAGGCAACCAGCCGCATCCAGTTTCAATGAGGTGTCTGTGATATGGCGAATGGTTGCTACCACCTTTTCCCAGAACCGTGCGATAGGAGGACAGTGCCACCAAATGTGCAAAGTCGTACCCTTCTCTTGTCCACATCGCCAGCAAAGTTACGAGGTTTGAGGGAACCACTTATGCAACTTGGCCGGTGTGGCATACCATTGTGTAAGCAGTTTATATGCAGTTTCCTGCATTCTGGTACTCAAGGAGCACTTGTGGGCGAGTATGCAGGCTTTTTGCCATTGTATATCTGTTATTTCTATGTTGAGTTCTTCCGACCACTTCTTCCGAAATCTGTCCAGGGTGTGCGGTACTGAAGCCTGAAGCCAGGAATATGCCAGGAAGGTAGCCTTAGAGATTGGGGACCCCTTCAGGCACACTGATTCCATATCTGTCAGTTGTCTAGTGAAGTACATTTTACGTTGTGTATTGTTTACAAAGCTTCGTATCTGAAAGTATGTCCATAATGGCAGATCCTGCACATGGTCCTCTACCTTCAGTTTCTGATAGTCCTTGATAAGGACGTTTTCAATGCAGTGGCTGGCGAGCAAGTGTATATCTACGCCTTGTTTCTGTAATGTGTGGTTCGCTACCCCTGGTGGAAAGTCCGGGTTGTCTTTTAGTGGTGTCAAAGGGCTTAAGGGTGTGGATATATTCGTCTTTTTAATGAGTGTGTGGAAGATAGACAGTGTAGTGTTCAGCAAGGGATGTTGTCATAGTCAGTGGATAGTCTTTCATCGAGACCCATGGGGAGAACCTCAAGGGGATCGGGCTCAGCTCATTTTCCAGGGAGACCCAGTCTTTAGTGTCCTGGTGACAGTGCCAATCTAAGATCCTTGTTATATGTGAGGCGTGGTAGTATTGTTTATAGTCGGGTAGGCCCATTCCCCCTCTATCCTTTGCCCTAGTCATTAACTCAAACTTGATCCTCGGGCGCTTGTGTGCCCAGACAAAATCAAGCTGGATTGTTTGTAGGGTTTTAAAAAAACATTGTGGTATCGGAACGGGTAAGGTCCTAAACAGATACAACACTCTGGGTAATATTGACATTTTACAAATGGCTGCCCTCCCGAACCATGAGAAATTTTTATTGGCATGCCAGGACAACAAATCTTGTCGTATAATTTTGAGCAGGGGTGGGAAGTTTCTCTCGAAAATTTGAGATAGCTGTGGAGTCAGCCACACACCAAGATACTTCATGGCAGAGGATACCCATTTAAAGGTGCTTTTTGATTGTGTGCTATATAGTGTATTCTCTGTCAGGGTGATATTCATCGCCTCCGACTTTGTGTAATTGATCTTTAGGTAGGAGACATACCCGTACACCGCAAACTCCCTCAGCAACGTGGGAATTGACGTGAGGGGTTTCGTCAGGAAGAATAACAAATCATCGGCGTATGCAGCAATTTTAAATTCCTGTTGGGCTACCTGAAAACCCTCAATATCTGGTAATGATTTCACTTTCCTAATGAAAGGTTCCAACGAGATGATGAAGAGGATTGGCGAGAGGGGGCACCCTTGTCTCGTACCATTATTTATTTTTATAGTTTCGGACAGGGACCCATTAATGCGCAATTTTGCTGACAGTTTTGGTATATCGCCGAAATCCAGTTCAGGCCAACATAATTGCACGTTGCCAACATGAAGTCCCATGCTACTCGATCGAAGGCCTTCTCCGCGTCTGTAGACAGGAGAAGACCCTCAATCTTTCTCTCCCTGGCTGCGTACACAAGGTTCAGTGCCTTTGTAACATTGTCTTTTGCCTCTCTGCCTGGCATGAATCCTGCCTGCTCTGGTCCGATGATAGTGTGAAGGAGGGGTTTAAGTCTGTTCGCCAGTATCTTAGTCAGAATCTTAACATCAAGATTCAATAGCGAAATCGGTCTATAGCTAGGACAATGTTCTGGGTCTTTGTTTGGTTTGGGCAAAACAGTTATATGTGCTCCAAAGAACGTCGGGGGGAATTCCCTGGGTGTAGAGAATGAATTTAAAGCTTTTAGAAGTGGACCGGTCAGGATGTCTAAAAAGGTTTTGTAATATATGGAGGAGAAACCGTCGGATGCCTGGGCTTTTCCCATTTTTCATTTCTTTTACTGCCGATTTAATTTCTGTTTCCTCAATGGGCCGTTCAAGAAGTTCAGTGTCGGTAGTGTGAAGTGTAGGCATCTCCGCCTTATTTGTGTTCCGGTTCCTGGCATGTTGGGGGGCTTGTGAGGGTTCGGTAAGTTATAGAGATTGGAGTAGTAAGAATGAAAATGTTGTGCAATCTGCTCATCAGTCGGATCCAGTGTTCCCTGTTTATTTCGTATACCCAAGATTCTGTTGCGAGGGTCTTTTAGGGCCCTGGCTAAGAATTTGCCTGTTTTGTCCCCGTGTTCATAATATATTTTTTTCCTGAAGAACAGGAATCGTTTGGTGGTAGCATCCAGAATTTGTTGTAAGGATTTCCGAGTGTCGAGTAATTCAGTCGCCGTCTGTTTTGTAAGGGATTGTTTGTGTTGGAGCTCTAGTTGTGAGATTCTATCTGTTAATTGTAGGATCTGTTTTTCCCTGTTCCTCTTTCGCTGGGCCCCCGCCTTCATCAATTCCCCTCGTATGTAGCACTTATGTGCTTTCCATGTCATCAAGGGGTCTGTCTCTGGTATCGAGTTATGGCCAAAGAATTCTCGCAATTGTGTGGTAAATTTCGGCAGTAGTTCACAATCTGTTAGAAGCGAGGAATTCAGCCGCCAAGAATGTCTCTTAGGTGGGGGAACATTAGAGGCCAGCGAAAGAGACACCGGGGCATGGTCAGAAATGGACTGGATGCCAATGTTTGCCCTCTCTACCAAATGCAGGTCCTTTCGTGAGATGAAAATATAGTCAATTCTCGAGTACCTGGCATGAGGGGCAGAATAAAAAGTATAGTCCTTACCATCTGGGTGTAAGTATCTCCAGGTATCAATGAGGTGTAGCGAGGACAAGATTGATTTCAAAATTTTCAGTATTCTGTATCTAATGTATGATGTGCCTGTCGATGTGTCGGTCAGAGGTCAAGGGAAGATTGAAATCTCCGCCCAGGATCATACGTCCCGAGCCGAACACTCCAAGCTCCCCCATTACCCGTCTACAGAAAGTCAGATGTGAGGAATTCGGGAAGTAGACATTAGCCAATGTCATTGGCACGCCAAAGTATTTTCCCTTAAGGAAAAGAAACCTCCCTTCAGGGTCTGCCAATTTGTCCGTCAACTCGAAATTGGCCTCCCTGCTAATTAGGATAGAGACCCCTTTCGACTTGGCCGAGTCATTAGTAGCATGATA